>VSMD01130387.1:0-14087 GCA_008750895.1 Mirza zaza
GGAAATTATTTTTTTTTAAATTTCAGGATCCAGTTCCTATTATTTCTATGGAGATTTCTTCAAAGAGAGTAAGTTGTGTGTGTGTGTTCTACATGTGAATTAAGGTCTAAGGAAATAATATTAGTACATGTGCTTATAATATGAACAAGTTACAGTTTATTATAGTAAAAATACTTAACACAAGAACTACTTACCCTCTTAACTCTTAAGTGTACAATACATTAGATCTGTACCTATAGTCAACAGTAAACAGCAGATATCTAGAGCTTATTCATCTTGTTTGAAACTTTATGATCATTAATTGGTTCTGACACAATTTTACAGTGATTTACATTTAATAGATGTCTCCATTCTCTTTGTCTATAGAAAGGAGGATATGGGTAGTTTTATTTCCACAGTCATGATAGCACATTGTTCCCTAATTATTTTTCATGAACGTTTGTATAAAAATAATGGTAACAATGATAATCCAAGAGTGTGCTATGAAACATGTTTCTCTTTCACTTCACTGCAATCAGTTTTGGGTGTAAACTTCTCCAGAAACAATTGTTGCATGTATTGCCTCAACTTTATTTATGAATAACATTTCATATTTCAGCAGACAGGAATACATGATATAAAATATTCTGTTGCTTATCTTTCACTTAACAGCATATCTTAGTTTATTCCTTGTCATTCTATATATATCTACATCACTTTTCTAAATCTATGTCAATATTTAAAAGACCATTTACTTTTCCAATCTTGATGTTTGATGTTCCTATAAATCTTTAGAGGAAGACCTATAATGTTAGATAATGCAAGATAATAAAAAATACACATGTTGAGTTTTTAGCAAGTTCAGTCTAATAATCTTGGTACTCCTGCATTTAAGTCTACAAATATATTTCAAATTTTGGAGGAATGAAAGTATCAATGTTCCATCATCTATCCTGAGGAACTACAGTAATTTAGGTACATATTTGCTTGAGCTGATTGTGTATAAATGTGAAAACCTAGGTGTTAGAAGCTCAGTGAATGTCCTATTTCTGCTAGTGGCCTCTTTCTGATTTCTGCAGCAACAGCTATATATTGGATCTGCTTCTGCCGTGGCTCAAGTCAGATTCCATCACTGTGACATGTATGGAACTGCTTGTGCTGACTGCTGCCTGGCTCGAGACCCTTACTGTGCCTGGGATGGAATATCCTGCTCCCGGTATTACCCAACAGGCACACATGCAAAAAGGTGAGATGTGATGCCTGATGGAATATTTCCATTGTTTTATAAAGAACCTTTTCCATAAGAATAACCATACTATTTTTACTTAAATAAATCATATTATAAGCATTGAAAACTTGAATTGTGTCTGAAATACTTCCATCAGTTATTGTATACAAAGACTGGAGCTGAACATGCTGTTGGGCTTTTATTTTTCCTCTCAGGTTTGAATCAACTTTTCCCTCTTTTGAAACTTTTGCTGCAAGACATGAAACCAGTTTAGATAAACTTGAAGTGTGGAAATGGCAAGCCACCATACATAAGGGATTCAAAGACTTAAAAGGAAAATAAATAAATTCTAAAATACATCCTGCATTTGCCCCATGTCCTCTCTACCAGCTGGTCTTCATTTATTTCATTTTGAAAGTGAATATTTTAACTCCTAGGCAAATACATGACCTGTATAATTAATGAAATGTGTGATTTAATTCAACACAAATGAAAGGTACTTAAAAGACCTCCAAACTCCAATGTCTGCAATTCTGTAAGGTCATTGCCATTTCTTACAGAAGAAAAGCCCAGTATTCTTTAAATAGAGATCTTAAGGTACATAGAGTATTTTGAAGACTGAGGATATTTCTTCATTCAAGACATATGCAATTGTGCATACTTTAGGAAAATATATTAGGAAAAATATTTTTATTCCTCATAGATTAGTTTTATTCTTGTGATGAAGTGACCAAAGACAAAATAAAAGAAAATATAGAACTATATAAAATACCCCTACTGAAAAGGGGTTTGTATTAATTTCAATTATTCTTATTGCTTCGCTTCGGGTTATTTTTCTTTAAACCTTTTTCAGAATCTAGTTGAACCCAATTTAGTGTAGTTATTTTCATAGGTTCATATATATAGTAGAGTTTCATTAAAAACTTCATTATTTCAAAACTTTTGTTAATTTTACCTGGCCTAAATTAACAATCCAGTGAGTATTTCAAGACAAGACAAAAGAAGCAAATAGTGGAAGGATGTTTTCAGAGGATATTTCTGAACTAAATTTGTTATACCAACTGTATATAATAATTGAGCAAGTAATTGATTCTGTACAAATGCTTGTTGATATTTAAAAACAATTCTTGAAAAACAGTCATATTTTAAAATAGTGATTTATTCACCTACTAAGACAATTACTGTACCATGTGCAAGGTTTATGAAGAAATAACCTTCTATATACAGGAAATCAGAACCTACAGTGAAGAATATAATTGTAAATACAGTAGCTCATTATTGAGCACTTAGTATGTATAAAATACAAGACTAAGTGCAACGCACATAATACTTTAATTCTCAAAATAATCCAACCTCCGAACTCATTCTCAAAGGTAGAGTTATAAGGAAATTCCAGTTAAGAGGAATTGTCTGTGCAAAGGCATAGAATACTTAGGAAAAACAATGCAGTTATATTTTTGCATGGGTCAGAAGTGAAGTAGCAGGATATGAAGATGGAAAGGTAATTTTACCAAAAATAAAATTTTATTGTCATTGGTCACAATAAAAATGTTTGCAAGCTTTGCACCAAATGCTTATGAATAACAAAGTTTTTTTTTTATTAGGCATGGAGTAGTGATGAATTTTAACTGAGCTGTCTCCATAGCTAAGTATTTTTTGGTATATGGTGCATCTTTTAAGAGTGTGCAACCATAACCTTGAGAATATGTTTAAAAGAAGTGAACATAAAGAATTACTTAGGAATAGTTAAGTAGGCAAAATAGAAAGGAAGACATGAAATGCCAGAGTCAGAAACCATGTTCTGTTAATGAATGAGCTCAGTTCAGTGACATGTAATGGAGATCTTTCAATGGTGCAGAATTCTTTTGAACCATCACTCACTGCTGGAGAACTTTTTGGATAAGTTCCAGCACATGAAGGGAAAGTAGTTTGCTTTTATAGCAGATCATTTTTGCTTCAGACCTGAATAGAAGCAGAAACTGAAAACTGGTCATTAAAATAAATACTTTTCCGTTCATGGAGTGACAATGAGTCAATAGGGGAAAAACATTAATTCACAATTCAAACCACTCGTGTAAAATGGTCATCCAAAATACAATTTATAAAGCTAGATCTTTTTTCCCCCCTCTTCCTTTCTCTTGTATTTTGTCTATTTTTGGTGTTCTCTTAAAAAGTTTCTAAGAGGCTAGAGGTATAAGAAAAATATGCAACTTTGAGAATGAAAGTCAATTTTGCTCAACTTTTCTCAAATTCTTGATCCTAATATATACATATTTTTAATGCTGAAATAAAGGGTAAGTATATTGGGATGAAAATGAACTGAAACGTTTCTGGATTTTTAAATGCATGTTTCCAATAATTTTCAATAATTTTTTGCACTCAATTTATTCACATTACTTATCTAGAATTATTTGATTTCAGGTCCCTTCATTCTCACATCACTTGGTAATAATCTTGATATAACACCATCTCAGCAAATTGAAAACCATTTCTCATTTCATTGATTTTACCCCTGTACATTATTCATTACTGGTAGGCTGGGTTTAGATTCATAGTACTCAAGCAGCTTTCAATGAAGTGAGTTAACAGTTTAATTCTAACCTAGATCTGCTATCAGTTGAATAGCTATAAATGCTATTATAAAATATAAAATCATTAAGCTTTTGCTTGCTACTTTTTTTCATAAATTCTGTTTTTTAATATAGTTTAATAGAATGATCCATGTGGCAATTTTAACTTTGTCAAATCCCTGGTCTTTAGGTAAGATTTTCTAATCAGCAATCTCACATTAAATAAAAAAAAAAAAAACAAAACTAAAACTTACTTTGTACATAGTTCAATCCTAAAAATTGAAAGTGTTCATCTGCCTAGCTATCTATTAAGTGGTTAAATAAGATCTGAACTCCTAATGTGAAAGTATTTCATCTCTTGTGATAACATTTCATTATTTAGAGACAGTGAGGAAACCCTAGAATGAAAAGAAAAAAGAATGAGTCTGGAATAGATTTTTGGGTGTCATTTATCCAACTTCATTTTACAAAGGAGGACATAAAGAGCCAGAAAAGGGAAGAAATATGCATGAAATCATACAGAAAGTTAGTGGTGGCATTAGGATTTGAATCTGGTTCATTTTTCCAAATTTTATCATTGCATATGGTTAAAGCATCTCATTGTCACTTTGGAAGCTGCACCATCACCCTCTAGGGTAAAACTTCTGTTTTGCCTTCTGTTTTTCCTTCAATCTTGAAGAAATGCCACGATTCAGAGAAGCAAGTGGTATTTTCCACCTTTACGTAATACTTCTATTTTTATTTCTAAAGTAAGTATGCTAGAGATCTTGATTTTAGAATTCTAGTAATAATGATAATTCCCCTTGTTTAATTTCTCAGAAATATGCATACAAATTTAAAACACGATATATTTGGAAATCTTTTTCATAGCTATATAACTAAAAACAATAGTCTATGTATAATTAATATAAAATATACTTGAAATATTCCTAATTATAATAGGCAAATTGAAGGAAAAAAACTTAGTATTTCTTGAATCCCCCTAATGCACAAAATCCTGTTAAACATGTATAACACACCATCACATTGAAAAGAGGCACATACTTTCTAAATGTTACATCTAAAGAGTAAGCCGAGTACAGTATATAATTTGTCTTCTTATTAGCAACTATATTTGTATTAATTGATTCTTATGGCCATAGAACAAAAATATTTGATTCAAATATTGTTTCATGTGTACTTAAGTTTTATACTCAAATATTTTGCACACAATATTCTACCTCAAATCCTATTGTCTTTATCTGTGTGCGTTCCTTACCACCCAAGACATTCAGTCCAAACCAGAAGACTTCTTGAACTAAATTTTAGATAAAATATAAAGAGAAATTTATTGAACTGTTGCTTGGGGATCCAGAATTCAAAATTATGTAAACATTTAAAAAATGGTGTTATATAGATCTTAACTATTAAAGAACATTCAATGGAAATATGAAAGACTATGAAACTTAGATTAATCCTTGTTTCATATAACTGATCAATTTTTTCAGGAGCAGACTACTACTTGAATCTTTAATGCAGTTGACTGTATTTTAAAGTCTGGAAAATTAAAACATGAACATCTCCTAAATGCATTTACTTTCTTTCAGGCGGTTTCGCAGACAAGATGTTCGGCATGGAAATGCAGCTCAGCAATGCTTTGGACAGCAGTTTATTGGTAATCCACATAAAATCAATTGTGTGTTACTTAGAATGTACATTAATGACAAACTGCAAGCTTTTTAAAAAGAGTCCTTTTCTTTGTGATTTATGTATACTAGAATAATGTAAATGAAAGTATTCTCTTTTCCTTCCATGTAGTTAACATTTTATACATTTGACAGGTAATTTTTATATAGATTAGGAAAATAAGTTTTATATACCACTATCCATGCTTTAATATTAGACCTCAAACCAAAGGAGTCCTAGAATAAGAATGCTGCCTCCTTTAGGTAGTTAATGCCATAATGACTTATAGGATTTATCTTTTTATCTCATACCTGGGAATATCTTCACCATGTTATATAACTTACACTGATTTTATCAAATGATACAACTTGAATCAAGTCACCTACTAAAGCTTTGGTATAGAATAAAGTAAAAAGCTTTTATTTTTTACTGAAGTTGGATAAGCCTAATGCTGAGGTTGGAGATGTAGGATGAATGCTAGGTGGTCTGATGGCCAAAGGATGAGAGGAAATTTCAGATTTAGGAAAATGTAAGGAGGTTAAGACAGAAAAACACTGACTCTTCACATGATGGTGGTTGAAACAGGCCATGTTTAGCGGCACTGGGTTCACCAGGAAGTATCAAGAGGAGGGGGTACAATAATCAAGAGACCAGCGGGGCTTATACATAGATCCGGAGGTTGTGGTCCAGCATCAGTTTGATAGACCCCAGGCTGACTCAGGATTCAGTGCAGGACCCAAGCATCTGGGAATACTGACAAGAGAAGGCAGGGGACCTTAATCTTAGAGAAATTTAGGGTTCAGTTTTGAAGGTAAGGAGGATTCAGGCATAGAAAAAAAATTCTGGGATTCCAGTTACTGAATTTGTCTTAGTTAAAAATAATTCAATTTGCTTTTATTCCCACTACAGCTAAGTATACTTGCCCGTATGAAAATTTGAGTTCAAGTCCAATGAGAGACTTTCTGGTCCAAGATATAGATTCTAATCAATATGTTCTATTTCACAAAGTCATTAGTTCAGTTTCATACTGTCTTCTTACTGCAGAAGCCCAACACCCAGATAGGTGTAATCCTCAGTCAATATTTCATTCACACTTATGTTTATGTAGTGCCATTTTGCCTAGATTTTAGATTTCTGCTTTTGTTTGTAATGATTAATTTGTTCCTTGCCTTAAATGTCTGGTGCTCACCTTCTCTTCCCTGCTTTACCTATAGCTGCTTCCATTGATTTATCCATGAGTTTAACATTGCTGCTTCTTTCCATCCTATCTTGTCCTTTGGAACCAAACTCAGGCCCCATAGCCTGCTTACCTTTTTAATGTCTAGATTTCGGTATGCTGCTCTAACTTCTTTAAATGACCCTGCATAGAAATTAGCAAAAAATGTTTTTGCACAGATCTAAATAACATTTTAAGAATTATTTACCAGTAAAATCAAAGTCTCAAGGCTGATAACATTCCTGTTGTAGGGGATGCTTTGGATAAGACTGAAGAGCGACTGGCTTATGGCATAGAGAACAACAGTACTTTGCTGGAATGCACCCCACGATCTTTACAAGCAAAAGTCATCTGGTTTGTACAGAAAGGACGTGACACAAGAAAAGAGGAGGTAATTCACAGCTGCACGTTCATACCATGGTGTCTTGTAATAATGTGTGATCAGTAAATAGATGATTTACTTGGGTGCTTAAAATGAAATGTATTATACATATCTTATTTAAAATGTCTATTATATGTGATTTATATACATATACAAATTTAAATACATATATAGATTTTTACATACAAATAAAAATTTTATATACATATACAAATCAATGATTTAGATCCCTGAAATTGAATTTTTGTAAGGAGGTATTTATAGTGTCATGATTTTCTTGTCATGTTATCAAAATGATTGTCTCAATTGATACAACTTAAGACTATGTTTAGGGAAATACAACCATAATAACCATTAACACATATCTTGGACATGTGAATAATGTAATTAAAATAACAGCCACTGAAACATTAAACTGATCGTATGACAAAGCTTTTAAATCATATATGACACATTGACACAAGGGTTCCTGTCCACTGGGAACAAAGGAAATGCATCAGCTCCTTCATCCTTTTAAGCAAATTTAGATTTGCTTACAGATTATAATTCTATAATCACCTAAATCTGCAGTTCCCAGCCGCTGGGCACAGACCAGTACTGGTCTGTGGCCTATTAGGAACCAGGCCATCCAGCGGGAGGTGAGTAGTGGGCAAGTGAGCAAAGCTTCATCTGTATTTACAGCTGCTTCCCATCACTTGCCATCTTCTCCACCCCCACCCCATACACAGAAAAATTGTCTTCCATGAAACCGGTCCCTGTTACCAAAAAGGTTTGGTACTGCCGACCTAAATGATGGCAGAAGAATGACTTGGTGGCTTTTAGAGATGGAAGGATAGGCAGCATTTAAAGCACATGTATAGAATAGTCTGGAGGAAGTTACAGGATAAGAGAATACAAGTGAAAGGAGCTGGCTGGATTCAGGGAGCAGGCTGGGGCTGAAAGCCATTAGGGAAAGCAGATCATTGATGGTGATGTGGGATTTGAACTCAT
Organism: Mirza zaza; assembly: GCA_008750895.1. Taxonomy (NCBI): domain Eukaryota; kingdom Metazoa; phylum Chordata; class Mammalia; order Primates; family Cheirogaleidae; genus Mirza; species Mirza zaza. The sequence goes on from VSMD01130387.1 coordinate 8,031, forward strand.
TTTTCACAAAAGTGGTGTTATAAAGATAAGCAAGTAGAAAAATAAATGGATATGTCAGAGGGAATGTTGGAGACATGGTTGGTGGTAATGAGAAAATTGCAAGTCGAATAAGGAAAAATTTTCAAGACCTGCCTTAAGTCATAAGGAAGAGCCAGTAGGTGCACACTGGATAGCGAGTGAATCAGTAGAAGTTTTCACCTCATTTTGGCACTGACAACTAAACATTTGTCACTGGAACCCAAGATTACTGATTCCAAATTTGGAGCACTTTGAATTTTTATGCCTTTTTTCTCTAGCCTATGGTAAAACTAAAAACCCAACATGTTGTTGGTCCAAATTCAAACAGTACATTCTAGAAGGTTATTAAATTTATAAATTCCCAGTTCTTGGGATAGTCTTAAGAAAGATCCCTCAACTTAAAAAGGGCCATTAGAAAGAATATAAACATGATATCAGGGTGGGAAAATTCTCTTAAATTTTCATGACATCATAAGAATAAACACATGTCATAAAATGTTACAGCATATTGCACTAAGTTGTTGATTTAATATTAAAGTATTTTCCATTTCACAAATCTGAGGTGAAATGGCTTTTTTAATTTCACCATAACTCACTTGGCAGGAAGGGACTTGCCAAGTATTCCATAGTTTTTCCAAGTTGAATGGCTTCAGAAGACAGAATTCTTTTATCAGTGGTTTTCCTCATTCAGTATGTTCTGTTTCTAATTTGAAACTCACCATAATCTACCTTATTTGGAAATCTTTACCAAACCATTTTGACATGCTACATCCATCGATGTTCAATTATAAGGTTCTTTTTCATATAGTTGGTATAATCTACTTCTCCTTTCTCATAATTTTTAGTTCCTTTTTGCTATAAATTTCCATGATTGATATGTTTGATATTTGAAATTTAGAATTTACTTGCTACATTAAAAATTATATCATAATCAAATACATGGCTTTTATAGGCTTAAAAATATATGTATTGATTCATTCACAATCTTAAATAGGACAAAACACAAAATTGCTGAATTCATTAACACATTGACTGCCACACTAGAAAAAAAAAATTTCCTTGGGGCCATGACGTTATATCATGGAAATAGAATAAAATCTTCAAAACCAAAATGATCCTTTCTAATAAAAAAATGTTTTGTTTTCTTTGAGTTATATGCAACTTGACAAATAGCTCTCACAGCTCCCAAGGTGAGAAGACATGTGAGTTGTATTTAACTAGTGAAGGATATGCAACTCACCCAGCAGTTGATGTGTTAAAGGCTGATTGTCTATGATACGTACATAAAGCAGAATGATTTTGCATGTAAGTCCTGAATTTTAAAGACCGTTTTTGCATTCATTGCAATTCATATACCTTATTTACTAAGAAACATAAGATAATACCTTTCTTATCAAACTGAGATCATTGTAAAGGATAAAGTTCACCTAATCCAATTCTTACTTCCTGTGGGAATGCTTTATAGACTACGCCTGTGACAATGGCCATCAAGGCTTGTCACACTTGTTACAAACCATGAGAAGTCATTAATTTATCAGACTACAAAGTATATGCATCTTCCTTTTAGTGAATTGAAATTTTTGACTCTGAAATATCTGCCCATTCAAATCCAAACTCAGTCTTCTGGAGTTATCCAGAAATGACATATTCATGTGAATAAAATTTTTGCTCTGATTACCTTTAGAAACTCTGCATACCTAAATTGGTAGAAAGCATCTAGAAACTCAATTATCTAGTTTCTAAACTCTGGATTAGAGTAATTCTCTTTAATGTGCACTTTATAGTTTCCTACTTCTTTAAAAACAACAAATGGAGCACAGTCTCTATATGTTTTATTAATTCAATAAGTATTTATTGAAAGTCTACTTTTCTAGGTACTTCATAAGAACATTTTTTGTTGGCTTGATGAGCTGGCTACTTTTGATGTTATATTTAATATATTCATGGCAAGTAATTATAAGTTAAATATAACTATAGTAGATGCTATAAATACCAGTTATTGTGATGTCCTGAGAGAAAAGAATTACTAGAACTCAATAGAACAGAATAGTTAAGTCTATTCTTTAATGTGTACTTATTACACCAAGAACTCAGTAGGTGCCTTACCTTGTTGTTTCTATATCTCACATCTGCACGTTATACAAAATTATCATATACATGCAGAAACCAAACCTCAGGGAGTGAACTTGGACACAAAGTCAGTGACACAGGGTCTGAAACTCAGGTATTTCTGACTCTAAAGCTGTGCTGCTTCATTCACTGTCCAAGTACCAAGGACTGTACTATGTGCATTTTATAGAATATACCATTTTATTCTAAAATGTTGTTTATGAATGAGGTAATTGAGACACTGTGTTTAATAATTCTCCTGGTTCCTCACAGCTAGTAAAGTAGTATCAGATCCAGATCTATGCAATTTCTATTAAACCATAACATCTTCTGAAATCAGAATTCTAAATATAGTTTCAGAGGCTTTGGGATGTGGAGCAAATGAAAAACTTCATAGCAGAATTTCTGTAACAGTTTCTGAAAAATGCTCTTAATATCAGGTGATCCTTATATAAATTTTTCTTTGTCATAGTTGAGTGGAATATCCTGCTGCAGCCTTGACAAACAAGGCACTACTCATGTTTAGATGTCTGAGAACCTGCCCATAACTTGAACAGCTCCCTAAGCACTGATAACCATGAACCATTGTTATACAATGTATCCATCAGTGTATAGGCATTCTCAAATAGCCCTTTCAAGTTTCTACTGTATGCTTATTGGTAGAAGATGACTTATCAAATTAAGAGCATTTCATTTGAATCTATGTAGCTATAAAACTCAGGGTACTCTACCCCATTTTTTTTTAACTAGAAGAATGTTTTATTCATTTATTTGAAACTTCTTTATTGAGCATCTACTATGACCTGCTTTCATAGAACTTATATTCTAGACAACAGGGAAAAATAATGTTTAAATAAAACCAATATTTAAGATGTCAGGTAATAAGATAAAAATACAAGGAAGTTTATAGGGAGAGGTTGGAATTTTAAAGGGTGGTCATAGAAGTTCTCACTAAGGAGGTTGCCAAGTAAGTGTCATTTGAGAAAAGATCTAAGGAAAGTGAGGAATAGGTCATGTGACAATATGAGAGAACTTTGTGGACATTGGGAACAGCAAATGCAAAGGCATTTGAGGTAGGAGTACACTGGATATATTCAAAAAACATCAGAGGGCAGTGTGGCTGGTGGGGCATGAGCAAAAGAGACTAATAGACTGAGTCGGTGAGATGAGATAAAAGGTCAGCTCATGCAGGAACTTATAGGCTGTTATGTAGGGTTTTGTGTTTGCTCTGAATTAAAGAAGCCATTAAGTGCTTTTCAGCAGATATATTATACAATCAGCATTTTTAAAAATCACTTAGGTTATTGTATTAAGAATATAATATGTGGAATGGAGATAAGGATGAAGTATTAAAGGAATACAGTATTAAAATATAAATCTTTATGGTTCAAAGACACAATATCAACTCTTAATGTGATCTGTGCCTTCAAGGCTAGATGATGCACAAGTGATTGCCCTCGTATATGTAGTAGCGATGTGCTTTGCTATACTTTTCAGCACTACTGAGAAATGGGAAGGGTGCTTGACATCTCAGATGGGATACTTTTGGGATGTATTCTATTCCCTCTGTGTAAATGCCTTCGAGTGATGTTTTGAACTCAATAGATATTCTCTCAGAGCCTAACTTAACAGTTGATAAATAATCATAGTTCTAGCTTTTGTGAAGCGTATGGTCTTTTATGAAGACAGAAATGCAAACACAGAATCATAATATGTGTTCCTTAGAAGTTCTATTGAAAGCAAGGGAAAATATAATGGTCTCAAACAAGAGGTTGGGTAGGCAGGTGGCATGATGAATAATCAGGAAAAGATTCATGGCAGAGATATTTGAGCCACATCTTAAAGGATGAACAAAAAGTAATTATCAGAGAGAATAATATAAGCCTATGTTATGGAGATGAGAAACAATATGGTTCATGTAAGTCATGATTAGAAGTGAAGATGCAAAAATGATAGATTAAAGAATCCATTTCATCTGTAATCCAATGGGAACACCTTAGACTATTTAGACAAATTAGTCTAGAAACCAGTACATAGACTTGGGAGACAAGCAAAATGTTAAGACCATTTAGGAAGATATTTCAGCAGTCATTGAAAGATTTTCTAACTGCATGACTAAACAGTGAGGGTAGGAAGGGAGAAGACAAATTTCAATATTGAGTGGATTTCATATTTGAAATGAAAGAAGCAATCAAAAATGATTCACATGTTCTTTGTTTGGGTCTCTGCGTGGCTGATGGTAGAGTTACATGATTCAAATACAGGGGATGAAGCAGGTTTAGGAGAAAGATGTTGAGTTCATTTTTGCCTGTGTTGAATTTAAACCTCTTACAAAGCATCCAAGTGGAGCTGTCCTGCTGGTATATGCATATTTAGGAATATAAAACCCAATGGAAAGATTTGGAATGGCAAGAGATGTTTGAGAGACATCAAAGAGATGGTAATTAAATTCATGGGGACAAAAGTAAAAAATATTATAGCAACAATCAGTACTTAAATAACACTTAATGTGTGCCAGACATTATTACTTTTCATCCTTGCAACAGTTCTACAAAGCGGATACTTTTATTGTCCCCACTTTATACAAAAATTGAAACACAGATTGAGTTACTTACCTAAAATGACACAGGCTGTGAAGTCAGTCTGCATTTGAGCCCGGATAGTCTGGTTTTAACCTGGGGCCCTTAGACACAATGCAGGATGGGTCCACTAGTATGGCTCACCTTTGATAATGAGTAAATAAGCAGCTAAGTTAACTAATGCTAAAACAAAGAAAACTCACATTTAAGGAAAAATTAGATAAACTCAAAAAGATTACGTAAAAATAGAAAACTAGTATTAAATAATTATAGTTAGCTTTCATTTAGTGATTATGTGCCCTGTGCTATTCTAAGTGCTTTATATATAATTACTTAGTTAAAACATTTCTCTGAGGTAGTATTTTATGCATTATGAAATTAAGTGACTGACACAAAGTACATAACCAGTTAGTACCTCTGAAGCAGTGTGGCTTACATAAGTAGAAACAGTGAAATCAGGAGAGTTTAGTTTAAGAGATGCCAAGGAAAAGGAATTGGATAAAAATAAGCAGTATTTTTTGAACAATGTGGAAGATAAGTACCCAGTATCTAGTGAGAATATGTTAAGTGGAATGGTTAAGGTAGGAGCCATATAATAATAGTTAAGTGATGATTGGGGCTGTGTTGAACTGGAAATAGCTAGTTTACCAAACGATTTGGATGAGAAAGAGGTTGACAAAAGGTAGACAATAGACAGACGTTGTGTATTGTTTTTTAGTAAAAGGGTGTCTTGGCCACTTTTATAGGCTGAAGGGAAACAGACATAAAGAAGAAAAATGTACAGCTAATTGGTGAAGCAAAATGAACACATGGGGGAGGGAAAAACAAAAATCAGACAAAAGTTAAGGAGTTATAAGAAGGAAAAGAGACCCATCATTCTCTGCAATGGGAGAAAATAGTTTATTTATATGGAATAGGTGATTTTATCCACAGAAGCTAAGTTTAGCTCTTCCAAAAGTCTTCTATCTTTAAATTTAGTGGCCATATATATTTCCACATATAGATTTAATTTGAAATACCAATCCAAATCCTATGATGAGCATATAAATTTTTTATAGAAGATGAAACTGCTATAATTACAACTAAATCACCACTAAAACAGTTTATGAAGTCTCAATTTATGCAGATCCATATACCTTAATTTATAAACTTCCAAAAAACTGCAAAACTTTAATCCTGAATAGCACCCTTAAGAAATTCATTCTTAAGGCACTTGATTGTACAGTTAAAGTATTTCTCTATACATTTCTTTTTCTCTTAAATGCATAAACACCACATTTTAAAACTGTAAATGAGGGATTTTTTTTTTTTTTTTTTTTTTAGACAGAGTCTCACTCTATTGCCCAGGCTA
>VSMD01130388.1:0-14944 GCA_008750895.1 Mirza zaza
GAGACAGAGTCTCACTTTATTGCCCAGGCTAGAGTGAGTGCCGTGGCGTCAGCCTAGCTCACAGCAACCTCAAACTCCTGGGCTCAAGCAATCCTGCTGCCTCAGCCTCCCGAGTAGCTGGGACTACAGGCATGTGCCACCATGCCCGGCTAATTTTTTCTATATATATTAGTTGGCCAATTAATTTCTTTCTATTTATAGTAGAGATGGGGTCTCGCTCTTGCTCAGGCTGGTCTCGAACTCCTGAGCTCAAACGATCCGCCCACCTCGGCCTCCCAGAGACCTAGGATTACAGGCTTGAGCCACCGCGCCCGGCCAAATAGCCTTTTTTTTTTAAGTGAGAAGGGAGATACATCAGCCACCTACCCATAATGTCTGTACCAGATCATCTTTGGTGCCAATGACCCAGCTTTAGAACATAATTAGCTGGGCTGACAGTCCAGTAACTTTTAAGCACAGCAGGACTAGCATGACAAGGAGCAGCAACAATTTAGGTAAATGAGCATTAAATATTTAATTCAGGCCTGGTGCGGTGGCTCATGCCTGTAATTCTAGCACTCTGGGAGGATTGTTTGAGCTCAGGAATTCGAGACCAGCCTGAGCAAGAATGAGACCCTGTCTCTACTAAAAAAATAGAACGAAATTAGCTGGACAACTAAAAATATATAGAAAAAATTAGCGGGGCATGGTGGCATATGCCTGTAGTCCCAGCTACCCGGGAGGTTGAGGCAGGAGGATTGCTTGAGCCCAGGAGTTTGAGGTTGCTGTGAGCTAAGCTGACGCCATGGCACTCTAGCCTGGGCAACAGAGTGAGACTCTGTCTCAAAAAAAAAAAAAAAATATATATATATATATATTTAATTCATTTTCCTAACAAGTTAAGCTAAGCTACAAGCTTTGATCAACTCCTTTACTAAAATATAGTGATACATCTCTTGAATTGAAATAAATGTGACTAGAAAAATAAAGTTTTTTTAATACATTGAATTTGGTTTTATAACTTTTTAGAAACCTGTCTAAAATAGTATCAAAGTAGATTTTGAGCTATTGGGAGCTTTCAAATGCATTTTTGTTTGGTTTTCTGGAAGACTACACCAGTATTTCTTAATTTTATTTATTCTTTTCCATATATAAGAAAATGAATTATAATACTAGTAATTTTATAGTCAGACAGTATATCATATTACCATATACCTTGATGTAGAAATTGTGTTTCAGAATTTGATATGCTATCATTTTTAATTTTTACGATACTGTATAAAATATGAAGTTCAAAAAAATTTTCTATTTTTGAAAAAAAATCAACTTTTTAATAAGCAAATAATATCCAGAGCAAGTGTATGGCCCCCAAATGAATCCAGCTCTTAAAACAAGGAAGTTTTATGCTAAGGAGTAAGGATGACTGTTTTCTGAGCATAGCCATCTTTGCTGTTGTTGAAGGCCTTAGCCTGGAGTTGATCAGTTGTGCCAGTTGTCCTCCCTCTCATCAGCCCCACATGCACTAATGGGCACCTAGGTATAGATAGTTCCTTTTTCCAGCAAACAGTTGTTTAGAGACAACTACAGGCCAGAGACTGTTATGACATGGGGATATAGAGATAAATAAGGCCAAGTCCTTGCCCTTCCTTCAGAAGACTCAAGTGTATTGGGAAAGGGAAGGCAACACCATAAAAATTCACTGTGGTAGCTGACACTTTGAGAGTTTTCTGAAGCCAGTGATCCTTGAGCCTTATCTCCTGGGTGTTACAGGCATCAGGTACTGTGGAAAGGCAGGGAGGCTTGAGAGAAGGGTAGCCCTACGCGTGATTTGGCGACCTTAGGAGAAGTAAAGCATCAATGCTTATTTTTGTTTAGTTGTCCTGCTGTGGATTTCCACCTTGAAGAAATCTACTTCTAGGCTCCGGGGAGCAGGGGTTTTTGGGGGGTGTTGGAAAGCTATCTCACAGGAATGCAATTTGAATCTTGTGAGAAATCGATATTATGTTGAGTCCTCTGACCAGACTAAAAACAAGTTTCCCTTTAGTCTTTCTACATCATAGCATACCCCTTCCCTCGTGCCAAGACCCGCTCCGACCTCCCCCCAAAAAGAAACCAGATCAAATGGGATTCCCCTTTCTTATTTATTTATTTATTTATTTTTTGAGGCAGAGTCTGTCGCCTGGGCTAGAGTGCCGTGGCATCAGCCTAGCCTACAGCAACCTCAAACTCCTGGGCTCAAGCGATCCTTCTGCCTCAGCCTCCCAAGTAGCTGGGACTACAGGCTTGCACCACCATGCCCGGCTAATTTTTTCTATATATTTTTAGTTGTCCAGCTAATTTCTTTCTTTTTCTTTTTTTTTTTTTTTTTTTTTTGTAGAGACGGGGTCTCGCTCTTGCTCAGGCTAGGGGATTCCGCTTTCTAATTCACCACCACTTGTGAGTGGCCTGGTCTGTATAGCAGGTGGCCTGTCTCCCCACCTCCTTTCAACCTGCTAAATTTCTCCTGTCCTCCTTCACTCCAACTTCCAAGCAAGCATCTCTTCTGGTCACTGGCAGTTGCCAGCAACCCCGTGCTTCCAAATCTGAGTCCTGGTAAAGCCCCTCTTCAGTTTAACGTTGTGCAACAATATGTCAAGAATGCCGAGTGATCATAGGTATGGTACTTAGAACATCTCAGCCAACTACCTTTCATATGTATGTTTTTCCTACCTTCTAATTCTAGAAAGTGAAATCCGTTATTCTACATGGAAGAAAGCTGTGATGAAGTCAATGGGTTGGGTTACAACTCAGTCTCCAGAAAGTGGTAAAAATGTTTTTGTTTATTGCTACTTTTTCTTAGCATGTTAAATAGCTTATTATTTAAGTATCTAGCCATTTACACTTAGCCAGGCTGCTCTGAAGAAAAAGCATTACCATATGTCCAAAGTTTCTAACATTTTGAAGACACTTTAAAGTTCTAAACAGAAAATGTAAATTATCAGATTGATGTACATACTTTAACACTATCCTGCTTTATCTTTCCTTGTTAGTTTATTCCTAGTACTTCAATTGATAACTTAATCTTCCAAAAGTAAAATTATTTCTAATTTCTTCTCAATGAAAAAAAATCAACGAGGGTCTTCTTTTTTCCCTCTCTCTCATCGTACTTTACCTTTTTGGGAGGCTATCCTTGTGACCTAAACCAATTGAAAGCTATATTAATTTCAGAGTATATTCTGTTACTTCCTAGACTGATTCCAAGTACTTAGGGAATGTATATAATGGGAATTCCTTTGGAATCAAACAGGAAGAAATATACCAAACATAGTAAATTAGAAGTGTTATACTAGATTGGGAAATACTCTTGGCCAAAAAAATACAGGGCTATTTTGTCTTTCAGTCACTTAGATAGGAAGGTATACAGCTTAAGTAAACCATTTAGATGTAAACAACCGTAAGCTGACTTTAATGTGGCCTAATATTATAATTCTTTGCTAAAAGCAAGATTTGGAGCATAATGATTCAAACAATGGCCAATAATAGACTGAAGCATATACTTTAATTGAGAAGAGATTATAAATGAAATAATACTTGCCTTCCAGCCCCAAAGTGGGTATAGAACCACTTTTAATATATCTGGCTTTTAGGAGAAGCTTCTGTTTTTAATCCTGAGTGTTCCTACTTGAAGCTTTTGGTTTTTTCTCCTAAGTAAGTATAATTAATATCCTTTTTCTTTAAATTTTTTGTTTTGAAACTCAACTTTCTTTCCCAAGAGAGTGGCAAAGTTTTTCTTGCTATGACTGCAATTTTGAGAGACCCCTTACAATTAAACTTTGCAATCATAAGCACTTTTCTAGCACAATGCTAGTTGCTACAATGCTAGTTGCTGTGTGAGATATAACAGACATGAACCCTGATTTTTCTAGTTGCCCTTAATTACTAGCCATTGAGAAGTTAAGTAGAATAATTGCTTTTACTAGTTGGATTTTTTTTAATGGCACAATCCTATTTCTCTCCCCACCCCCAACTTCCATGCCTTCTATACACACACAAAGTTCTCCTTACTAGCAGTTGAGGATATAATTTTAATTGCAAAATTCCCACAAAATCAACTGATCATTCTTTCTTTGTGTACCTTACTATCAATGAATTTAAAATGTCAAGAAAAAGTTGATGAAAGAAAACAAAAAAAAATCGCATTTCTTCAGTTTCTGCTTATCAGCATTGATGATAAAAGTAATTTGATTTTTTGAGAGGTTTTTTTTTGCTTTAATTTTGGTTTTGTTTCAGTTAGACTGCAATGGATTTAAGCCAAAATTTCAAAATGTTTTTTAAATAGATTTATGAAAAACACTTTAATATGTAATATTTTGGGAGTCTCTAAGCTGTATAATAAACTCAGAATATTCAATTAATAAAATGCTAATTATATTCCTTTAAGCAATATAAGCTATATGATATAACTATATGATATAATAAGTTATAATTGCAATACAGATAGAAACCTATTTTAATAAACTTGAAAGGATATTAGAGTGGCTGCCTTGTTTCTTAGCCTCCTTAAATTGCTTTAATTTATGTAAAGACTCAGGTTTGCTTAATTTCCAAAGTGCTTTGCCAATTTTGAAGCAGTCTTATATTTATTTTCTTGTTCACAACTATATTTGAACGCATTATAAACACTTTTTAACATACTTTGATATGTGCTTAGGATGTTTTGAAGTGATTGGGACTTTGATGCTTTTTAGAGAGCTCATCATAAATGATGCCTTTTTGGCTCTGAACTCAAAACCCACCAAAACATTTTGAAAATAGGTCACATTGGTTTAAATGTGTTATATAGCTATCAACAAGTATATATAACAAGTATATATTATATATATATCACTGAAAAGGAAATACCTTCGTTAAATAGATGCCACCCTAGATTGATAAGGACCCTTGAATGCAGAAAATCCTCAGGATCTTCTCAAACCAGAACTCACTGTAGGGACGTCAGAAAAATTGGTCATTGTAACTTAGCATATGCGATGGGTTGCTGTAAAAGAACTAGAAGATACATTCCCCTCTTCTAAAATCAAAATATGGTCTCCACAAATATAGAAACAAAACAAAACCTTGTTTTTTATTTGAAAAAGAACATAAACAGTGGTAAAATTGAGGAAATGGTTTATGTCTCTGTTTAATAAAAATCTACCTTCTAAAAATTAATAAAAATTAAAATCTACTTTCTAAGGAGAAAGAAATGCATAGTAAGGTGAAAAAGTCCTCTTTCAATAAAGGAAAGAAGTGAGTATCATCAGTTTACTATATACCTAAATATGCCTGCAGAGAATCTTTAACTAGTTATACTTCAGTGAAGCCCCTTTGTCTAATAGTTGTATTTTCTTAACTCTTGGACATTATTTTTTAATAAACTTTTCTTTTGAAGAATTTTTTTTTTTTTTTTTTTTTTTTTGAGACAGAGTCTCGCTTTGTTGCCCAGGCTAGAGTGAGTGCCGTAGCGTCAGCCTAGCTCACAGCAACCTCAAACTCCTGAGCTCTAGCAATCCTGCTGCCTCAGCCTCCCGAGTAGCTGGGACTACAGGCATGCGCCACCATGCCCGGCTAATTTTTTTTTTTATATATATATTAGTTGGCCAATTAATTTCTTTGTATTTTTATAGTAGAGATGGGGTCTCGCTCAGGCTGGTTTTGAACTCCTGACCTTGAGCAATCCGCCCGCCTCGGCCTCCCAGAGTGCTAGGATTACAGGCGTGAGCCACCGCGCCCGGCCCATTGAAGAATTTTAAATATTCTAGATATATAATTTTTAAATTTAGAAAAGGAATGATGTTTAAAGGAAGGGTTCCAAGAGAATTCAGGCTAGAAAATATCAAAATAATCATGTTCTCAGGTAATTTTTAAATGTAGACTAATACAATTTAATTTTTCAATTACACTGATATTGTCAACTGCATTTCCTTACACATCAAATTCTATTTTAAAAATAAAACTGAACTGATATTTTAACAAAAAATAGGATTTAAAATTCATTTTCAGTAGACTGATAGAACTCTTCTCTGATATCCAAAGGACCAATAATTTGAACTTTGGGGGAATTAAATTGCTCATTTAGTATCTTTGGGGAAAAATCAAGAAAACTAAAATGCACAGCCTCCCAAAAAAGTTCTCCATAGGCTCGCTTTGGTATTGCCAATGGAAGGTTAATGTTGGTCTATATGTATTATGTTCTTGGCTATTTGTGGCATGCTATCTGTATTGCTTGTTAACTGTCATAAGCCTTAAATATTGATTATATTTTTGATTTGAAGTAATAACTCTTTGCTAGCTTTTATGAATATACTATTTTTATGATTTGTTTTGCTATCTTGTGATTCTTAACACAAATATTGTAATTATGTGTCTCTCTTTTGGTTTGCTTGACTGGAATTCTCTTCTGCTTGGATGACCACAGGTGACCCTAGTATCTTCTGTAGTCTGCCCTTGGGCTTTTTTATAGTGAGTAGCATGGTAATGTTAATCGGAGCAAGGTACATCTCAGGTTAGTTACTCTTTAAATCAGACAATTTTATTAGTTAGCATTAATGTATTTGTGTATAACTCAGCAGAAAATGTTCAGTGTTTTTCATTCTTTTTATGTTTAGGAACCTGGGAAATCAATTAAAGGTCTAATTAGATAGACCAATTAATCTTTGGGGGTGGTTAGAATTAAGGACTATGACTCTGCTTAACCTTTTTTATTTTTTGTGGGTGATGATTTCTTTGAGGAGGCTACATTTTGCTTTCAGCTACAGAAATAAGCAAAAGTGGAAGTACTAATGTTTAAATGAAAAGACTTTCAGAATGACTGATAAAAGTTAAAGTATAATTTTGACATTAACTAAATTGGCTTTCAAATGTATATAATTGTTTTTCATACTCCTGAAAATTTGCTAAAAAGTCTTAATATTTCAATTCTGGCAAGAGTTTCAAGCCAGAGCATGTTAGCAGAGTTCCTGTAAAACTCTAAAACTGGGGAATATTTATAGTCACTTCTATTTTAGTTAAAAGAGAATACATTTTATGAACTGAATTTTTTAAAATTATTACTTAAATAAATTGGAGTTGAAATGAAAACTAAACTATTATTTTTGAACATTAACTTCTACTAAATATTCTTATAAAAGTCAAATGGTTCAGCATGTTATGAGATGCATTGCATAATCTATATTAATTTAAATATAATGGCCATTTTTGGAGGCTGCTGTGATGATAGCTCCATTTTTTTCAAATTACTAGCTTAAAATGGAAATGACTTATTTCTTAATCCATATGTTTTTATGAAAATGAAGCTTTTTAAGACAATCTTCATGATTGATGAAAGAGTTAAATCATCTCCCTTAATTAATATGATGATGACCTGGGTTAAAAATGTAAAATTTAAACTTTATTGATGTGGGGGGAGCATCTGCTTGTAGAAATTTGACAAGCATTTATTCAGCTTGGCATTTTCAATTTAGGGTTATTTGTAATATGGAATGAAAATTATGGCATCACAACATTAGATTATCTTTATTCTTTTTTTCTTTTTTTCTTTTTTTTTTTTGAAACAGAGTCTCACTCTGTTGCCCGGGCTAGAGTGCAGTGGCATCAGCCTAGCTCACAGCAACCTCAAACTCCGGGAATCAAGCAATCCTTCTGCCTCAGACTCCAGAGTAGCTGGGACTACAGGCATCCACCACCACGCCCGGCTAATTTTTTCTATTTTTGATAGAGACGAGGTCTCGCTCTTGCTCAGGTTGGTCTCGAACTCCTGAGCTCTGAACTCAAACGATCCACCCGCCTTGGCCTCCTGGAGTGCTAGGATTATAGGCGTGAGCCACCACGCCCGGCCAAGATTATCTTTTACTTAGTGAGAAAATTTGGATTACTTGTATGAAAATTTAAAACTAGATTATATTACCTTTTTCTGTATTCTTCATATTAAAGCATATTCAGAATAAATTTGTTCAGATCATCTTCTTCTGTTCTAACAGTATCTTATTTTGGTATTAGTAACAGAAGAAAAAACTGTGAAATACTCCAATGAATATTGTTTTCAAACACAAGCACTAATCCAAATAAAGTTATTTTTCCTTTGAATTACCCTACAAAAAGCCTCTGTTTACATAAATCTATACAGAGTCTGTTCTCTTTCTGCTTCTCAGAAATGTTTGGTGGAAGACTCTAAACATTTCTATGAGAATTGTAATTTAAATTTATAAAGAAACATATATACTATTTTCAGAAAAAATTATTACTTTTTATTATCCCAAGTACTTTCTGCTGCATGATGATCTTCTGGAAAAGGAAAGGAAGAAACATTGCAGCTGAAAGTTTTTATAGATTTTTTTTTCTGTTTCCCCTTTGGTTACCATGACAGTATGAACAGGTCTAGTCCCTGTGAAAATGGAGACACGTAGCATCCCTGTAAGCTAAAGGATACATTTAAGTGTCCAAATTCTTAGACTTCTAAAAGTAAGACTTTTATGCATGCATATGGTCACCATGTTGAGGTTCTCTTTTTGATGACATACACTGAGATTTGGGAAAAGTGGGAATTGTTTGCCTTGGTAAACAATTAGCAACAGTGGTAATATTTGCTAGTTTTGGAACTGGCCCAGTTGCATTTGTTACATTTTAGCTGTGAGGCATTATTTAGAAATCATATGGAATTTCTAGCTCAATAAATGTTTGAGTAGAGTCTTCATTGCTTTAACTCCTGAATTGCATGTATGTATTATTGACATATATGGTTTTTGTCCCCCATTTCAGGTATTCCATAAATAATACCAACTCATGGATTCCCAAGATGCGAGCTTTTTATGTAACGAGAGGATCCTGCAATTAATTCTGTTTCTTAATGTGATGACACTATTCATAGACTCTGATTTTATTTATAAGCCACTTGCTGCATGACCCTTCAAGTAGACCTGTGGCTTGAAATAAAGAAAATGCAGCAGAAAGAATGCTATAGAAACATTTGGTGTGTTTTTTAACATCGACAGTTAAGGTTGGGCCGGCCACTTTTGGGGCTGATCCCCTCCATTGCCATAACATCCTCCCCCATTCCCTCTAAGATCTAGGAGGAATTCAGATCCTGTCCATTGAATTCTTTCATCAAACATATTGAAACGCTATTGGACCAGGATTTGATTCTGTGCACTACACATACTTGCTTAAGGGGTTACTACCAACCTGTTAAAAATGAATGACTTTTGTTTGTTTTTAAACAGACTCCCAAAAGTCTTCCTTTCTACATATTAGAAGCCCACATCTTCACTGAATGTTTAAGTAGAAATCTCTACTAAATTATTAAAATGGAAATTTTAGTATTCTCATAGCTTGAATATTTTTCTAAAAAACATTTGCCAAAACAGAAATTCTTTGAACATTATACACAGTCTCACTATAATGACTTTCTGTCTGGATCTTATAGGAAAGGACACTTTCTTTTTTTGTTTCCATCTTTCCTTTTTATATTTTTTACTTTGTATGTATAACATACATACCTATATATTTTATATACTGCGGTTAGCCCATTTATAAATTAAGAGCACATTGTATTCAGTAGGTTACAACAGGGTTGGTCTTAAGTGAACTACCTTGTATATTAATATTTTGGATAAAACAGCTGTATACATTTTTGAGCAATGGTTATGCATATTATTTACCAGGAGAAATTTTTTCTTAAAGAGCCAACATTTAAAATTTAAGTATATATTCTATGTCAATAAAAGAAAATGTACTTTATTGTGACTTCAACTATATTTCTTATACCTTATAATTTTATTTAACTATCTTAGCTAAAAAAGAAAAAGAAAAAAATTGTGGAATACCACAGTAAATATTGTTTTCAAACATCATAGCGCTAGTCCAAATAAAGTTCTTTTTCCTTTGAATTAATTATAGACATATTTGGGGTCCTCTTGAGGAAATGAGAAAATGTCAAATAAGTTAAAGGCCTAAGTAGAAAAAAATTTAAGAATTAAGAATCTCTTTCATTTCAAATTTTATCAATTCTTAATAAGAAATTGCTATCTGGGATGACAGAATTATCTCTACTTAATATAATATTACAACTGAAAAAAGCTTACCATTAGAAATGCCTTCCAGTGAAACCAAGAATTTCTCAAAATATTTAATGTCACATGTTATAAGAAGTCACCTAATCTAATTTCTTAATGTAAATTTTTAAAATATTTTAAAATTAATTTGTTTTGTAGTAAATAACTAAGAAAAGATTGCCTCCTAGTTATTTTCTTCAGTGAGTGCTGAATGGGGAAATATTTGTATGTTAATATAAAAGATTTTATTTTGTTTGGAATTAATGGTAGCTTTAATTACTGTTCTGATTGTGCTATTTCTAAATTATTGAATCTGCTGGATTTTATTGATGCAGCTGCCACTTAAGTGACATAAATATTATGGAAAGGTACTGTGAAATGATCACTTTGTGGCAGGGGCACTTTTAAACATAATTATGTTTCTACAAAGGTAGGTTGAGTTCATTGTAAATAATTGTGAAAAATCACTGTTCAAATAATTTTAAGATTACATTAATTTTTCTATGAAATACAAGGTCTATAAATGTTTGAAATTGTACATGTTGATATTTAATGATAAATTTACTTAAAATAAATTGACCCCTCATTCTTACTTGCATTTCTCATTTACAGACTAGAACTTAGGTCAAAGTTAAATTAAGAAATCTGTTTCAGGAGATGTGAAACTCAGCTGTTAGTACTTGATCAGGCACACGCTGACAAATTAACCAACAGCCCAAGTAGTTTCTGGAATGATGAACACCTTAATCATTCTATTAGAACAGACTGCGCTGTCCCATCTAAGCATTTCCAGAAAATACCTTGGCAAGGTCAATGGCCATTATCAATAGGATCTTGCATAGTTAACCATGATCTTCCACTGGTTTCAATCTGTGCTTCTGTTCCTCTCTACCCGGGATAGTTGGTGGAATCAAGTATACCATTGTTCTCTCAACTTAATAGCCAATACCTCAATCTATTGTTCTCCAACTAATCAATAAAATAAGTAATGCATCTTCTGTAATGACATTTTAGAATTTTTAGTGTGTTTCTTTTGAACTACCCAAAGCCCAATTCTTTGGGATATTTATGGCTGTTTTGTATCATGTGGGAATGAAGAATGAAAGCTGTTAGCGTTGACAGTGGAGTAAATAGTATTCATCCTGTATTGTTTACCTAATAGTAAACAGGAGTACAAAAATTACTTTTAACTATAACTCTTTTTTTGAGACATAGTCTTGCTTTGTTGCCCAGGCTAGAGTGAGTGCTATGGCATCATGCCTAGCTCACAGCAACCTCAAACTCCTGGACTCAAGCAATCCTCCTGCCTCAGCCTCCCGAGTAGCTGGGACTACAGGCGTGCACCACCATGCCCGGCTAATTTTTTCGATATAAGTTGGGCAATTAATTTCTTTCTATTTATAGTAGAGACGGGGTCTCGCTCTTGCTCAGGTTGGTTTCGAACTCCTGACCTTGAGCGATGCTCCAGCCTCGGCCTCCCAGAGTGCTAGGATTACAGGCGTGAGCCACCACGCCCGGCCTAACTATAACTCTTAATGGCTTGTTTTAACTAATGATATTTAAATAATGAAGTTTACTTGATTCTTTGCTCTCGCAACCTAGCAACTTTTGGGTTTTTTTGACAAAAGTAAACTGAAGTGCATCCTAGCAACTTTTATAATAAGTTCACGTAATAAACAATTAGAAAACTGACTTTTAAAACCAATTTGATTGCTACTTTGTCTATACTTATCTTAATTCTGGCCTTATAATTAAATATAAGATGTGCCAAATACTGTAGACAAAAAACTTACGATTATTTCCTGAGGTTTCCCTGTCATTAGATTTAATGGAAATGACCCATTAAATTAAATTTGAGGACTATAAACATAAATATTTTAAGAAGCAGAAGATAGGTAAAAAACAAGTTGCTCAACTAGGCCAATATCTTTAATTGCCTGTTTCATCCTATTTCAGATAACTGGTTCTACCTGACAGCTTAACAGTTGAGAGGATGACAATATTTTACTTTAGAAGGCAACCTCAGGCCTTTTTCAATTTTCCTGCTGAGTATTAAAATTAAGTAGCTTATTTTATTCCTCTTTATTGAACCTGATGGTATTTATCTCCTTGGTTGCTTATTATTGTATGACTAGTTTACAAGTAAATTTCATAAATACCATCATTGAAATCATCACCAAAACATTTATCAGATGGAGACTGTTTAAATAAATTATGGTACAGCCATACAATAGAAAATGCATTGCTTTAGAAAAGAATGAGATACTGTCTAGAAACGTATGAAAACATATTCAGGATAAGTGAAAAAGCAAGTAAGTGTACTACCCTTCTATTAAAGAGAAAGCGACAGAGAGAGAGAAACTAGAGAATGTTTCCCTATGCTGAGAGGACACTTAAGAAGCTGTTAGGCCGGGCGCGGTGGCTCAAGCCTGTAATCCTAGCTCTCTGGGAGGCCGAGGTGGGCGGATCATTTGAGCTCAGGAGTTCGAGACCAGCCTGAGCAAGAGCGAGACCCCATCTCTACTATAAATAGAAAGAAATTAATTGGCCAACTAATATATATAGAGAAAAAATTAGCCGGGCATGGTGGCACATGCCTGTAGTCCCAGCTACTCGGGAGGCTGAGGCAGCAGGATTGCTTGAGCCCAGGAGTTTGAGGTTGCTGTGAGCTAGGCTGATGCCACGGCACTCACTCTAGCCTGGGCAATAAAGTTAGACTCTGTCTCAAAAAAAAAAAAAAAAAAAAAAGAAGCTGTTAATAGTGCTTACCTACTGGGACAGAAAGCAGTGATAATCAGGCATGTGGGAGGTAGGGGTAGGAAAAAACTTTTCACTACATATATATTAGAACCATCTTAATTGATGGTATGTATAATATTGAATCATGTTAATGCATTAACTATTTACAAAACAAATTTTAAATTTTTGAACTTAAATCCAGATAGTAGCCAAAAAGGGGAAACTCAAATGTCTCTCAATTGATAAATGGATAAACAAAAGTGGTATGTCCATACAATGGAATATTATTCAGCCATAAAGATAAGTACTGCTACATACTATATGAATGAACCTTGAAAATATTATGCAAAGTGAAGGAAACCAGAGAAAAAGCCATACATTGTATGATTTCATTTTTATGAAATGCCTACAGTAGACAAATCCATTGGGACAGAGAAAGTAAATTAGTGATTGCTGGGGGGAGGAAAAATGGGAAGTGACTGCTAATGGGTAGCAGGTTGCTTTTGGGGTGATAAAAATGTTCTGAAATTAGATGTGATGGTTGCACAACTTTGTGAATATACTCAAAACCAGACTTGTACATTTTAAAGGGGTGCATTTTATGGTATGTGAATTGTATCTCAATAAAAACATCATTAAAAATTTCAGAGGTCAACAACCCACAGGCCAAATTAGCCCACAGGCTTGTTTATAACAACAAAATTATTTTTAATTTTCATTTATGTAAAATAAACGTAAATGCCCAGTCCCTGATGTCACTTGAATTCTCTGAAGAAAAAGTTTTATTTATTGCTTCAAAAATGGAGGTTAAGAAATTAACTCCTTTGTATTCCACCTAACTAGTTTTTTTTTTTTCAAATGTTTAATATTGGAAATAAGAAAAATGCTTTAGGCACTAATACATAAAAGATTACGATGAAACAGACAGAATTTCTGCCCTTCCATTCATCTTGCCAGGTTTCCTAGTTTGTCCAATAGAATATACTGATATTAAAGGATTCAGCTAACCCCTTCCCCGCCCATCCCAAGACTTGATAAATGAGAGTCTTCTGAAAGTATTAACCAAACTATATTACCAAAATTATTAGTAATTTCACTTTTCCCTAAGTGGAACCTTTAAATGTGCTGTTTCTTAATTTTCTTAGAGGTTTAATTTCATCTGTTCACCATCTCCCCAACTTCAGTTTAAACCAGGGGTCCTCAAACTTTTTAAACAGAGGGCCAGTTCACTGTCCCTCAGACCATTGGAGGACCAGACTATAGTTTTAAAAAAACTATGAACAAATTGCTATGCACACTGCACATATCTTATTTTGAAGTAAAAAAAACAAACGGGCAGAAACACCCGCATGTGGCCCACAGGCTGTAGTTTGAGGACACCTGATAAACCTTCACTCAGTCTTTCATTAAGTTACCACCTCATCTCCCCTTTCTTTACTACAAAGCCTATGGGAGGAAACAATAGGTTGGTTTATAATCTACCTCTTCAATTAATTGTAAATCTAGGCCGGGCGCAGTGGCTCACGCCTGTAATCCTAGCACTCTGGAAGGCCGAGCTGGGCGGATTGCTCGAGGTCAGGAGTTCGAAACCAGCCTGAGCAAGAGCGAGACCCCTGTCTCTACCATAAATAGAAAGAAATTAATTGGCCAACTAAGATATATATAGAAAAATTAGCCAGGCAGGGTGGCGCATGCCTGTAGTCCCAGCTACTTGGGAGGCTGAGGCAGGAGGATCACTTGAGCCCAGGAGTTTGAGGTTGCTGTGAGCTAGGCTGATGCCATGGCACTCACTCTAGCCTGGGCAACAAAGTGAGACTCTGTCTCAAAAAGAAAAAAAAAAATTGTAAATCTAAATCAAATAGCAGTGAATATTTGCAAATTCTCACTCTACATCTGGTTTCTCAGATGCCAAAGGAGCTCTTTTTAAAACGAGCATTCCTGCCCCCCCCCCTTGTTTTTTTTTTTTGGAGACAGAGTCTCACTTTGTTGCCCAGGCTAGAGTGAGTGCCATGGCGTCAGCCTAGCTCACAGCAACCTCAAACTCCTGGGCTCAAGCAATCCTGCTGCCTCAGCCTCCCAAGTAGCTGGGACTACAGGCATGCGCCACCATGCCCGGCTAATTTTTTCTATATATATTAGTTGGCCAATTAATTTCTTTC